>CM048917.1:1110446-1128812 GCA_026686955.1 Epinephelus cyanopodus
AATCATAGCAAAGGTTACCTAAAGGCACTTTCTGTATAAAGTAAGTCTAGATCGAACTCTTTCAATATAATAATAGTGCAGTGTATTCCTTCTTCTCTACATTATACTTCTGGTGCAACTGTGACACCTGTTGCTTTTCTGTCCATCCTGAAAGACAGATCAGTCTGAAGAAAGATAGATCGTATGAATGGATAAATCTGACCTGACTTGGTTAAATTCACTCAGAGGTTATCAGTCAGAGCACTAATCTTCCTGTGAGCTTTCATTCACAATAGGCAAGTGAAATGGAGACAGGAGGACTTTCTCCCTGTGTTACTTCACGCCTCTGAATGTCACTGCAGGTACTGAAAGCCAATATAAATTTATAAAAAACCTGTCTGGTTAAAGCGCTTCAGTTCCAGTCACGCATCATTGTATTTCTGGCTCTGTGGATGTCCGTGGTAAAAATGATCGTACGGGCTGTTAAGATGAAAAGAAGCTGCGATGAGAGGCTCTAAATCATGAGGCAGAAAAGTTACTGTTGGCTCTAACTCAGCAGACTGCAGAGAACAACATACCTGCAAATGCAAATACTGCAAAAACAAGTCACATGATATTTGCTGATATCACAAAGTCGGCCACAATACAATTTCAATTCGATTCAATTCTGATCGATGTGACACAGAATCATATGGTCATTGAACACAGCGGTCACAGAAATATCAAGAAGCACAAACTTAAAATGTAGAAAACATAAAGTGCAGTACTTGAGTAAATGTTACATCATGATTTATGGATCCATGTCTGAGGACACTAAAAATGTCTGACATCTGAATCACAGGTCAGGTGCCAGAGTGATGAGACGTTCAGGTGCCTCAGCTCAGACAGGATTCTTTAAATTTAAACTTGGACACAACATTTTCTCCCCATGTCTAAGACAGATAAAGCCAGAGTGAAGCCTGCAGTGTGTGTGTGTGTGTGTGTGTGTGTGTGTGTGTGTGTGTGTGCATTCCCAGCGTGTCCATGGTCTTACTGAGAATTAGTGGACACATTTACCAACATGCCAGACGACTCAGGAAACACGCTGCAGTGCTCAGCTCGGCCTCAGGAGGGAAACACTGAGCTGAGAGCGTCTCTGTGGCTTCACTCTGTGGTCTTCATAAAGTCTCAGTGAAATTCACATTATTGTTAACATTTAAAAATGTTTCTGCTGTGTCCAAATCTGACTGTTAGACAAGAGATTAACATCCTTTTGAAGATTAGAACAACTCAGCTTGAAAAACAGTTGTAAAATATCTCTGCAAATGAGTCTAAAGTCTGAAGATGTTAGCTTCAGCTGGGGATTACTGCACAAGATGTGTAACTCAGTCTGCGTTACAAGTTCTGGCGATCGAAAGATGTGAGTGTATTTCAGGTAGGAAGGGTCTAACCAAAAGATGCTATTATTGTCATTTTTTTGCACATCTCCTGTTATTATTTTGCAAGAACCTGTACAAAACTTTACAGCCCTGTCACAAGACAGTTCCTTGTATGTGCAAAGCTACTTGACAATTAAAGTATTTCTGATTCTGGTTTCTGCATTATGGGAAATGTAAGATAGAGAGTAAGTCAGGATATCTCTTCATGCATTTCAAACTCAAAATCTGGATTATATGAGCCTTGTCATTGGTGTTAGTTTCATCTTGTGTCATATTTCAGCGTTACTCCAAATATTTAGTTTGTGTTTTGTGTATTTGTGTTTATTTGTTTTGAACTTATTTTTTGTCTGAAATCTGAATTTTGTGTTCTTTTTTCTGTGTTAGAGCAGAAGTGTGATTACTTTGCTCAGCTTCTACAGCTTTATCATCCTTTACTTGCTGTTTTTAGGCTTAAAAAAATATGTTACTGTGGAAGCAGTCTCTATATACAGACTCTACATTCAGTGAATGTAAACAAAAGTCGGAAATGGAAATTCGCCTCCTCCGCCCAAATCAAACTGGAATGCTGGCGCTTTGGAGGCGGAAATATGCGGAAATACAGATGGACGCAGTTACTATAGGAAAGCTCTCGCCACAGCTGCGATTAGCTTATCTTCCATTGCCATGTTGTTCCAGAGAGGGAAAGCAAACAAAACATCACAACAGACCACCACCGAGCTTGTTCCCCATTGGATAGTGTCCTCGCGTCTGACGGGTTCATTTGCATAAAGTTGAGTCGCGGTCAACATTTGGACGCGCCGGAGCTGCTCAAACTGCCGCGCCACCTACCCAAAATGCTTTGCGGGGACATCAGCAACGGTTTGACGCAATCCATAGGAAATGAATAGGCATAAGTGCCACGGCAGACACAAAAAATGCCAGTGGATCCCAGGCGTTACTGTTTAGCAACAGGCTAACAGGTGAGCTACAGTTAGCGGTGTGGGGGCAGTAACAGCAGCGTATGACACTCCTCGAAACCCCAACTTTACATGGCGAAGGAATTGGGATTAAGAACATAACACAGAAAGATTAGTGCCTGGTGAGTAGGTGGTGAACTCGGTCTGTGGACAGTTGGCCCCTCACGCCCTGCCAGTGATTTTGCTTCTTCATCATGGAGCCATCTACACCAAGAGACACTACAATGCAAATACAATGCCAACTCGCACTGCTAGAGCCAAACAGAGCAGCATGTACTGCACTCTACTGATTCTATGTGTCCTTTTGTATATCTCTGTATTTGTGTTACTGCTGTCGTATCTCTCTGCAGAATGAACTCTCTCTGTATCAGCATCACCTGGCACAAACACACCAGCTTCCCACTGAACATGCGGCACCTAAACGCCTCTCAGAGATGATTTGTGACGCTCTGTTTGTTGGCTCTGATACAATCTGCTCTCTCATTTTACATTTCAGGCATTTTGCTGACACTCTTTATCCAAAATGACTCCCTAGCAGCGAGACTGGAGAATCATAAAAACACATGTCATGTTGCTCTGTGAACGGTGGAGGAATTTATCCCAGCTATATCTTACAGGGTCAGGAGCAGATACAGGCAAGGATCCAGGGGGAATAGAGGCTCGCAGAAGTCATCCTGCACTCCTCTGGCAGCCATGTTGGAAGATATACATGTGATCCCAGTGAATCTGGCTGCAGTTCTTTCTGTGTGCTGCTACTGTAGGCCAAGCAGTTCATATTTCAGGTCACTAAATGAGCACCAAACTTTGAAGCACTTCATCAGGAGTCACACATGACGGGTCTGTGTCGACATTCAGCACAGATAGGGAGAGGCTGGCAACAGTTTGATGGAAATAAATGAACTATCCAGGCAAAAAAGTTGCAGCGGAGAACTTTATAACACACTAAAATACACAAAATTGATATTGTGCATGTGCAGTAACTTTATGTCTCCACTTCAACTTAATAAAGCTCTAACAAAGTTCAGTCAGGAAGACAATACTGTCCATGTTCAGGCACTAACTTTCTTTCTCTAAACCCAAACCCTAACCCGTGTGCTCACTCACTGTCTCTAGGTGTCAGTGTCTGGGTATAGACTTCTAAGTCACCAGCTGATTCACAATCAACCAATAACACAGCGACACACCTTCTCTGTCAGCCATCATCTTCCTGCTCTTCATTTTAAATATGGTCTTTCACTGTCATAGGTATTTCTTGTTGCCATTGTGCACATCCTCCACCTCCCAATCACCACCTAGTCTTTACAGATTCATCAGCCTCATACACTCCATCAACCATCAGCCTCAGAGTCATCAGCCACCAGTGTATAGACTCCATGGAGGGATTTGTCTTGCTGCCGCTTAGATGTCCCTCGATCGCAAAATATCTCCCTCAGGTGTCCAAACAGGTGTTCACTCATATTCTGTATTAAATATTATCTTTACTTCACTCTCCTTCTCTCCTGATTGGATTATGACTCGTCAAAGTTAATGTAGCTCCTGCACAACACATGACAAGCTGGCTTAGCTATTAGCAATAGGGAGCCAACAGGTGGTGTCATCTGTGGAGGCTGATGGGTGGCTCCAGATTATCAGAGCATACAGGGAGAGATTTAGGTTTTGACAGCAAACAAGAACAGGAAGCTGAATGAAATCAATGTTGTATCCACAGGTTTGAGTGAAAACAGTAATTCATCCTTTGCTCACAATCTTAAAAACATTTTGCTTTTAGTTGTGACGGTCAAATTTTTTCATTTGTCTCAGAGAGTCAGACCTGCTCTGTCTTTCAACTAAAATAAGAATATAAATCAGGATGGGTTTTTTTTTGTTACCAAAAAAGAGAGTTACCACCTCGTGTTTGTATGCTTCCATGAACCAGTCAAGTTTCTCTTACAGCATATATCTATGTCAGTGAAAACATGGATGCTTCACACACAGAAGATCTACAGTATACAATCAGCACAGTGTCAAGATTAGAGTCACCAATTCAGTATCTGACCAAATGTCTCCCCTTCTGTTCCTGAGATATGATGTTAAATAATGGCCGGAAAAGAGTTTTTGGAGAACATTATGATGTCACAGTGAAGTTGACCTTTGACACAAGGTCACAGAGGCATAAAAATGTTCAGTAAAAGTTGCTATTAAAAACTGTAAGACAGGATATTTTACCAATTTATTGTATACACTTAAGCTAATGTTACTGTTCGGTTGTACGGCAACATTTAACGCTGGCTTATTTTGTCAACGGGGAAAAAAAAGTTGGGTAAAATACATTTATACCCCCCAAAGTAACCATAATCTGCATCTCTTTTACAACTTAGTCTTTCGAGAAT
This sequence comes from Epinephelus cyanopodus, assembly GCA_026686955.1. Taxonomy (NCBI): domain Eukaryota; kingdom Metazoa; phylum Chordata; class Actinopteri; order Perciformes; family Serranidae; genus Epinephelus; species Epinephelus cyanopodus. The sequence goes on from CM048917.1 coordinate 1,115,169, forward strand.
CATTTACCATAAATTTCTTATTATAGTATCATTATTTCTCATTTTTCACATTTCTCATTTTAATTTTCTTTGTTAATGTCTCTTCAAAGTTTCTACTTTATGCATCTGTTAGTATGAAATGCTTTATATCCACCTTATTCGTGAGGGTGCTACAAATGATTATGGTCACAACTTCCTGTGAGATAGGGAAAGTGGCAGTAAGCTAGATAGTTGTATTGACTCAGTGGTTTGTCCCAGTGGCTACTCCCAGCGGCTAACCGCTGGTTCTAAAAGCTGGTTCTTTTCTAAATTAATTTGCCTTCAATTTAGCAAATACTGCTTTGTTTTTTAACAGATATTTAACTCATGTTAAGTTTGTTCTTTCTGAAAATGTCCTTGTGAAGCTCTGGTACCTGTTGTGCTCTCCACCTCTGTGACATTACAAAAAAACCCAGACTAGGCTAAATTTGTAGCTTCAACAACAGTGTGTTAAACACGCACCAAGAACAAAAAGGGATTGCCCCTGTACCCAGTGGTACAGTTCCCATCGGCCACCTACAGAGGGGAATATTTTGCAACCCGTACTTCAGAAAATTAATACCAGATTGCTCAATATTGAAGAATAAAACGCACTGTCCCAGACTGAATTAATATGGGACATGACTTGTCCCGTATTTTCACACACACACGTCACATGGTGCATACACTAGGTCTTCACATGCTTGGAATGACATAAGAAATAGAGTTTTCAGAAGAGAATTACACCCAGTGGTCTGTCACTCAACCCAGGGGTCAGGGTTAGAAAAATTCCTCTGACTGTGATCCAATGAAAAACTGATGCATATTTTACATTATAACTATTATTACATTGCTTTATTGTGACTTACTGTGGCTTGCACCATTTGTTATTTGCAGCACCAGTGGAGGAGGGGAATAAATATTTTTGTCACTCTGTATGATTGATAAGTGCTTATGAGAGAAATACGACCCATGGAACAAAGGCAATAAGAACTTTTGGATGACGTAGCTCTGATCCAGTGGAACGTTCTGGGCCCCTCCTCCTCCTGGATTCATTAACTCGTCCTGACGCATCTTTTCCCGGCAAGACGTACCCAGAGAAAGGTCTCATGCCCGGGCAGCCTGGCCCTCAGTGACGCTCTGGACTAAAATAGTGTCATAAAGTCATCCATCAAACAAGTAGACCAAGGGTCAGTAACGAGGCGGCAGCCGAAGGAAACCAGAGAGATAAAACTGAACCCAGCGGGAACATCCCAGAATACTCCTGAATTCACACTCACATATTTTTAGACTGTAAAGTACGTGTAAAGTTTTCTCAGTTAACGTCTGTAAAGGTCAACCTGCAGGAATTTATAACCAGATAATTAGAAAATAAAAACTTGCGTGTAGTGTTTTAAACGGCATCATGTGATGACGCAGATCAGTTCCAGATGGTGCATTCAAGAACACTCTGATTTCTGAATACTAATAGCTTTCCCTTTAAAATCCCTGTATCAGTAACATATGATGTAACTTGCATAAGAAAAGAGTCTGGTGTGTCCTTGAATGCACCGAAAACGACACCTCTTAAAACAGGTACCTGCTCACAAATGCATCATCGTGTTGTGACAATGGAACAAAAAAGATCGAAATCATCCCTGTGATGAATTATGGAACAAAAAACATGATCATCCCTATAAAAATATAATGAGGACTCAACTTCAGTCCAGACAGTGAAACCTCCCAATACAACAAGTGTCACTCGGTTCATTTCAGCGTGCTATAATAATCATCTTACAGAGTTTTTAATACAGTGGTGGAGAAGAGCTATTTCTGGGGGTGGGTTCAAGGACAGTCCGACATCAGACACTGCAAGCTTCTGCAGAACAGCAACCTGCACAATAGAAAAATAATAAATCACAAGGTCTGTGCTGCTTACTTACTTTCTCGGTCCCCTGGATCTGATTGTCACACTGCAGAGCTTCGGACTGAAACGCTGCTCAGCAGAAATCTAAAATCTTTTCTGTAGGATGGCTGGCTTTTGTCAACTTGTCTCAGACCACTGACCAAGAGTGAGACACTCTCATGTCTTTGAATGCACCACCAACAAGAGTTTTGATCTCTTGTGTATTTGTAATAGTGCTGTTTGGTTTGGAGATGTGAGTCGTGGCAAATTTCACCAAATGCAGCAACGTGTAAGAGCCTTGCTGTCTCTACCATAGACCGTATATAAAGATAGACGACATGACAGCCCCCAAAGTGAAGCCGAAATATCTAGATCGTCCCCTGGTGGCTGGCTGCAGTCCAGGCCATAAAGCCGCCCTCTCCATGTTAATGGATGGGACGTGGGCCAAACTAAAAACTCAAAGTACACAGCAAATAAATTTTTCCCAAAGATGGTTTCTGTCATTTAAGGTAGTTTTTATCACGCTGCTGTGTAAGTGTTTGTTTTTCGGGTAAATCTGGCCCTAAAATACTATGATATTTCAGGGTAGTTTTGCGATAACGACATTCTTGATGATATATTTGTTATTAATTTAAGAAAACAGTATTGCAGCAAAATAAATGATCCAGTTTACCTTCAAATATTCAGTAAAAACTAAAGAAAAGTGATGTCTCATTTCCTTCTTTCAGTAAAATCCTATATGATTGAGTTTGTTTTTTTCCACCTGGACCTTTATGCTCTGCCATTTCTCCTCTGATCATCAGGCTGTAACCTGTGACAGGCTGTTATCATACCACGACTATCACACAGTCACATATGTGGAGTTATCTGTTGAGCCGCGAGCATCACGTAGGTTTACATCACCAAAGGTTTATGACAAAATCACTTGACGCCACAGTTAATTCCACACGACTGGCGCTGCTCCTCTTTTTGGAACCACCAAGGAGTCGCTAATAATTTCGCTTTCAGCCGTGCTTGTTGTTGCCGTGGGTAACAGTACGACATCAATGTCAACAAGTGAAAATATCCCAAGTATCACAATATGAATTTTTTGCATCATATCAAACATTATAGCAGTGTTATCATGAACGAGATGATATGGCACACGCCTAATAACCCAGGGTCAAATTCCCTGTGTGCAAGAAACTCTGCTTATAAAGATGATAGTGATTAGAAATGTTCTGTTCTGTTGGCGGATCCTTTCGGCTCTACAGTGACTGGTAATGTAATGTAAAATACACGATATTGTAGTTAGATGAGATGAGTGATGATGAGGCGTCAGTAGCGCTTCAATATGACGCACACAAATCACATTAACTCTAAAGACAAGTGGGATTACTGCTGAACACAGGACTCCATCTGCTTCCACTCACATCATCCTCACTGTGTGTGAGAATCGATCCTGCTGTCCAACTTTAATCTGACTTCAGACACACAGAAAGAAGGTAAGACACTTCAGTCTGAGCCCTCCCCGCAGACGAGCCTCCGTCTGAAACTGATCTCTGGTTTGAACCCAAAACAAAATGAAAACAAAACAAATCACAGCCCTCTTCCCATGCTCCGCTCCATTCATATTCATCCCGTAAGAAAATAACAAACCTATTAGTGCTGATCATCAACCATAAATATCAAACAATCGCTGGGCCCAGATGGGGAGGATTATGTCGCCTTAAAGTCATTACCATCACATCCTCTCCTTAAGCTTCCAATTCCCCCTCTCAGCTGCATTGTAATACCCGGCCTCGGATCACTTTCCCATATTAAACTCACTGTTTGCCGATGAGCTTATTAATGCTTTTGTTTCGGCGTGCCAAAACAATGGCCCTCCACTCCGGCAGATAAAAGTCCAGAGCGTGATGAATCCGATTTAGTCTCAAACGGGTCGTAGCTCTGTGGAAACAGGCACATCATGGCTCTACTGGGGCTCTTCCTAGGTGGCGGTGGGACGTGTTTTTTTTTCTTGCCTCCTTTGAAGTGAGGACAGTGCATGTTTCACGCCGCAAGTGGCTGTCAGAAGTCGGGCCGGGCTTATAACAGGCCGTAACCTGAGAGCGCAGAGGGGCTTAGGCTTCCCCCGCCACAGTTTTGATATCAATTAGATTTGTGGTCACCTGATACTGCCGAGGGCCCGGCGCTGAACATCTGCACGGGATAATGAGAGCAGGAGGAGGAGGAGGAGGAGGAGGGTCTGTGGTACCTTGGCACTGCTGGAGCACACACATGAAACATCAGTCCACACTGGTGAAACAGATCCACAGAGCAGGACGACAACAGCTATGCTCACAGAGCTCCCAATGAACAGAATGGACAACGATAAAAGATGTCTGACAACAGTGAAAAGTTTCAAGTTTAAGGTTGCGTTGTCAAATTTCTTGGTTTGTCCAACGAAAGTCTAAAGACAGATGTACGTAGGCCCAATGTAGAGTCTAGACCAGAACCTACGCAGGTGACCTATGCCGTTGTGAGCACTGACTCCGGTGCGATAGTCGCTCTTCAATCACACCACCAAACACTAACGTCCACACTGATGTTTGTGGAAATCTCTTTCCATCTGGCAGTCTTTGTAACTTGGCAAAGAGGAGACCCACAAATATACGTGTTTACAGACTTTCTCAGTTAAACTGTGTTTAATCTGGCTCACGTTCAGTCAAGATGAGGCAGCAAGAAGTGTGTAGGAGGAAATGTGACGCTACCCAGCATACCGGTCACAGTTGTTTTGGTTTGCATCACAACAACTTGTAGTCACATTTCTGTGGAGGTCAACATCAGGCTACAACAAAAAGTGCAATTTGACGCATAAGTATGAACCAGCCTGAAACCCAAAATATATTCAAATTATTATTTATTTCAAAAAGAAAAGCATCAAATCCTCATTTTAAAATCCAAATCAGTGACTTAGAGGCCGTACACATCCTGCCTGGAACACACGCGGTCAGGCTCTGAGTTCTACTCTTGTTCTGTGCCAACTTTCAAGGTTGCTAAGCAATTATATATAAACTATACCTGAAATCCTGAGTGCAGAGCTGATCTTCTTCCAGGGGCTGTTTGTGTCTGTGGGACAGATGTGAAGCTCTGGCAGCTCTGCACTAAATTAATCAAATTCTTCTCCATATTTATCACAGACTGATATTTACTGAAGAAGGGGAAGATATCTGTCCATTGTGATTGGTTGGTCCTCGTCACAAGACATGCAGTGAAGTTGACATCTGTTTAGTTTTCAGCGTGCTGCCATCACGCCCTGAAAAATGGGCACTTGGGATCGTGTGAGTGCTGCAACTGCATCGCACTGGTGTTTGTGTCTACATTTAAAAACAATTAATTTGAGGGAGCAAAAAACTAAAACGATTCATTCTCAAAACAGTTGCAGATCATTTTTTTGTTAATCAAGACATTCAGCTCTAAATTACGTTCAAATTATTTTCTAAATGTCTGAACATCTGTAGAGTCAAAAATGATCTGTTTATCACAGACGAAGCAACAGTTAGTGTAAACATGCTGCTGGACACCAGAAACACAATCAACATGATACAGACGAGGACACTCAATCTGCACTGCCTGTGCCTTTATGATCAGAACAAAGCTTGAACCTCTGTGTTTTTAGGCTATTCGTGTTTGTTGTTTGATGTAAATTGGGAGCAAAGTAGGCCAAAACTATCCAAGTCACTATTATCACAAGAAAACACAAAACAATGGTATTCAATTTAGCAAATCCATAAATCCACAGTCTGCTGATGGTTGCTGCCTTGCTCAGAGGCTCTCTGGACGTGTTGCCCTCTAACTGTGCAGCAGTGCATGCTGCTGTATTAGTCAGATGAGTGACGACGTGCAGCAGTGTGTCATCTGTTGACACTCTGCTGGTGAACGTCTCCCAGCTGGACGCTAACAAGATGCTGAGAGGCTGACGGAGCAGAGAACTACTTCTCCCAGCAGCCACCAGGAAAAACAACGACACACACACATCAAACAGAAAACACTACACACAACATGTCAGCTGAGAGGTTCGCTCCTGTGTTTTTCTCCCGCTAAAGATAATAAATCCTCTCTGCCCTGCAGACCTGGTCACTAACTCTCCTGTAGTGGTGTAGACTCTGCACACACGCCTCCCTGAGACACTGCTAGCTGCTTCCTTTTACCTGCCAGACATGAGCTTCACCTGGATGGTGAAACTTATGTACATGAGAGCTTCAGAAGACAAGCTAGCCTGCCAGTAGCCCTTTAAAGGAGTTTCCACTGCACTCTCTCAGCTCTGGGGACAAACTACAGAGCATGTATTTCAGCACTGCTCAGGAGGTGATATGAATTATGTTCCTGGTACTTTCAGAGGTTGCCTGTAGTGCTGTCATGATTGATGCATCTGGCAGAAATACAGACAGCTCAAATAGTTTAACTAGAGAAAAATAAGATTATGATGCAAATCAAAAACGACAAACTAGTTTCGATGCATTGGACGCTGTTATAGATTTGAGGATATAGATTATAGTCTTGTCACAGTTGTGCCTTCTGTTCATGTTAATGTGACAGAAAATCAGTAACAACATCAGTGCCACTTCTTCCAATGTTGTCTTGAGCACAAAGACTTCACTCGCCCACCAAACAGCTCATTAGAGTTATGAGATCAGTCCCGCTGTTGTCTTTTATCACATAAATCCAAAGTGTCTTGAAACACAAGGAAGAACCTGCTACCAAAGCCTCGTTCAAGTTCATAAGGTCTCTATAAATACATTCCTATCAGCATGATGTCTGGAGGAGTTTCAGTACCATTATCTGCTCCATAGCTTCACAGTAACACAATAACAAGTGCACATCTTTACTGGTCAGTCGAGTCATTTGAAGCCAAGTGTTTGCTGCTGCAGACCCAATTTTAAGGTTCACTGAGAACGTTGAGAAGGACGAAACAGGAAGTGCTGCTCTCTGGGGATGCTGACTGAACCCGTCCCATAATTAACATCCTCCGTGTTACTCATGCCAACCGCTTACAAACGGTATGCAAACAACTCTGCAGCCGTCTCGTGTTTCAAAGTCAAGTTCTCGGCACCAGCTGTAGACCGGGACGCAGTTTTTAACTATCTGATGCTGAAATGGGAGCAGAGAGAGCGAGGATGGAGGAACGAGCATGTTTGATAAAGTGCAGATGTCCTGCAGGATAAGACGGAGCTGCTGACAGGCTCTCTGAGCACTAACAGCCTGCAGCAGCAGCAGCAGCAGCAGCAGCAGCAGCAGCTCTGGACGAGTCATTCACAAAGAGCAAATACAATTTCAACATACAGTGCTGATTCTCACTAAAGCTGACCACAGAAGTGTTTGTCAGCTGCTCATCATCTGCTATAAGTTATAGTTAACTTTTATATAAATATCCTTGTGTCATATTTGCTGAAACTGTCGATATATTCTAAAAGAGAGACAGTCTGAGAAAGAAATCATGTCCCTCCTCCCCTCCTACTGCCTCTAATGGCCTTTGCTAAAATCAGACCGTGATGCAGATGCAGAGCTTCTAATAGCATTACTGCAACAACCAGTCAGAGCCGAGGAGTCTCTAACGCAGCTGCCAATCAGGTCGATCGCTCCATAAACTGTGGTCAAACTGTCAAATATGAATCAAAACGTTGTTACTGCATTATCTATTTCTCACCTCAAATGTTTCAGAGGCACATTTCAGTGCACTGTTTGGCTGTAACATGAGAACGTTTACGACTCAGCCGCCATGTAGGGTACAGTCGACCAAAGTACCGAGCACTGCCCACCAGCCAGAGCAAACGTTCTCCTCTAACAATACACTAAAATATGGCTCTGAAAACATTTCAGGCAAGAAATAGACAATGCAGTAACAGAATCTTGATTCATATTCGATCAGCGCTGCCTCATTTGACAGTTTGACCACAGTTCACGACCTGGCAGAGTTTCTTCTGTCTGTCTGGTATTTTTCAATCACAAAGACGTGAAGTACAGCAGTTTACAAACATCTGCATGATATTAATGTTATCACAACAAAAGGTCACACATACTGTATGTACATGTGGTTTTTGGGAAGTTTTCAAATGAGGAGAGGCAGCAGCAGAGGCAGCAGCAGCAGAGGCGGCAGCAGCAGAGGCGGCAGCAGCAGAGGCAGCAGCAGAGGCGGCAGCAGCAGAGGCAGCAGCAGAGGCAGCAGCAGCAGAGGCGGCAGCAGCAGAGGCAGCAGCAGCAGAGGCAGCAGCAGAGGCGGCAGCAGCAGAGGCGGCAGCAGAGGCAGCAGCAGCAGAGGCAGCAGCAGCAGAGGCAGCAGCAGAGGCGGCAGCAGCAGAGGCAGCAGCAGAGGCAGCAGCAGCAGAGGCAGCAGCAGAGGCAGCAGCAGCAGAGGCGGCAGCAGCAGAGGCAGCAGCAGAGGCAGCAGCAGCAGAGGCAGCAGCAGAGGCAGCAGCAGCAGAGGCAGCAGCAGCAGAGGCAGCAGCAGAGGCAGCAGCAGCAGAGGCAGCAGCAGCAGAGGCAGCAGCAGAGGCAGCAGCAGCAGAGGCAGCAGCAGCAGAGGCAGCAGCAGAGGCAGCAGCAGAGGCAGCGGCAGCAGAGGCAGCAGCAGCAGAGGCAGCAGCAGAGGCAGCAGCAGCAGAGGCAGCAGCAGCAGAGGCGGCAGCAGAGGCAGCAGCAGCAGAGGCAGCAGCAGCAGAGGCAGCAGCAGCAGAGGCAGCAGCAGAGGCAGCAGCAGAGGCAGCAGCAGCAGAGGCAGCAGCAGCAGAGGCGGCAGCAGCAGAGGCAGCAGCAGCAGAGGCGGCAGCAGCAGAGGCGGCAGCAGCAGAGGCGGCAGCAGCAGAGGCAGCAGCAGCAGAGGCAGCAGCAGAGGCAGCAGCAGCAGAGGCAGCAGCAGCAGAGGCAGCAGCAGCAGAGGCGGCAGCAGCAGAGGCAGCAGCAGAGGCAGCATGAATGAACAGCCAAAGTCAGTTCCACAACAAATTGTACTACTGGATATGTAAGTAAAATCCATGCACCTGATAATTAGAAGTAATTAATGAGCTGTGATCTACTGAACCAAAGGCTGATACGTTCAACAATCTGCTCAGACTTTACCCTTGACTTTGGTCCTGCTCTCTCTCAGTAACCTTAGGCTCCCCTCCCCTTTTGTCCTCGCTGACCCCATCACCGGAGCAGAGCTGAATTTACATTCTTCACCAATCCTTTAAGCTCAGCGACCAAGACGCTCTCATCCCCTGATCAAAACAGACCTGTTGACACGTCCAGCTGAGTCCCTGGACACAGTCTGTCCTCCTCAACTCCTCTAATTGGCTCGCTGAGAGGAAAAAGATGTCGTATGGAGAGGTGACAGCGATCGGGGGAAAGAGCTATCTCGCCAAATCTTGTGGTTGTTGTTGTTGGCCACCGTGACAAGTACAGCTTCATTAGGAAGGGATAAGCAGAGGCGAGATGGAGGGTCAAAGGTCAGAGATGATGTGTGAGGGACTAAACACCTGCAGAGTGAAGCTGTAAAGATGAAGAATGACCAGTAATGTGCTCTTAAAAACTACAATCCTGCTGAAAACTCGGAAGCTACTTGTCAGTTTGGCAGAATGATGTGTTAGCTGACTTGCAGGGAAATCAAGAGGAAATGAATGAGAAGAAATTAGGCCCATAGGGGCACATAAAGAAAGGAATCAGTCTTTCAGTATGTCATTAATATTGTTTGATTAACAATATTTTGATGTAGAGCTGTAAAGATCGACAGAATATTATAACTGGCATCAACTTTGATTAATCAATTATTTTCAGGCAAAAATGTCAAATACTTTTTGGTTCTACGTCTTCAAATGTGAGAAATATCTGTTTTGTTTTTTGTCATATTTAACAGTAATCTGAATATCTTTGGGTTTTGGACTATTGGTTGGACCAAAAAAAAAAAAAATGTTGATGACATCACTAAACTTTTTTCCATTATTCTAAATGATGAAATGATGAAACCCTTAGTGAAGAAAAAGGAATCTGCAGATTAATCAATATAGAAAATCATTATGCCGGCTGTGCACCAAATGACTTTTCAAGTAATTCCTGATGTTGGAATAAAATCACAGGTGACAGGTGGCAGAGTAAGATTATTAAAACTAAAACAGCAACTAATAAATAATGATACTGTACATTATTATTACTGTATATCATTATCGGTTGAGCTACCCAGCAGTTTATAAAGTAATTAAAATGAACTGAACTTTTACCAGCTGCAACATTTAAGTGATGAACACATTAATGCTTAAATGTTTCCGATAATACGTGGGCCACTGGGACTGTTATTAGGGCTAACCCCCTAACAGTCGACCAGAAAGGTCATTAGTCTGCAATATTTAATTGGTCACTTAACTGCAGAAACAAACAAACAAACAAAGAAAATAAATCATAAATAAATAAATAAATAAAATGTGAAACTCTATCAGGAGCTGCACCTTGTCAAAATAATAAAATAAATAAATAATTAAATAATAATTAAATAATTAATGAAGGTTCATTAGTACGGTTTGTATTTCTCTGTAATGTAGCACAGTGTTAACAATGTTACTGATACTATTCTTTCTCACACCTTCAACTCAAACCATCAAAATATATCATTTAATCATTACATTCATATCAGACACATGCAGGAGACTAGTCCACTGATGGACCCTGATGAAATAAGCTTAGTCTTTATATTATATGATATTGATATTGTTATTGTTATTGTTGTAGCCTATATTAATGATCAATATTAAATGACTCAGATCAGGATCAGGGGCAAAATTGACTGGATATTCCTACTTGTAACAGTATTTTTACACTGTAGTATTGTTACTTTTGCTAAAGTAGATGTTTATTTACTTCTTCCACTGTTTAACACTGACTTTGTTTTGCTGGCTGCCACTGGTCTGTGACCTCTGACCTCCGAGGAGAGTGGAAAAATGAAAGGCTTCTCTATGCCAGAGAGAGATAAAGTATGAAATGAGATCTAAGCATGAATGATGACACATAGTGAACTGATGACACTCTGAAGAGCCTGAACCCTGACTGGTAATCCTGCCATGTTGTGACTCATCATGTTGATATCAAAGCTATGAGGGGGTTTCTCATTTCCCAGCGTCGATCCGGGGGGATGAAGTCGTAATCTTTCCTCCTCTCTCTCTCTTTGCCCAACCAGGACGATGACGGCAGCAGCGAAGCCTCAAAGCCTTTCGGTACATGAGGAACACTTAGTGAGGCTTCAGAACCACAAAACCTCAAATGCACCATTACCTCAACGTGTGTTATCGTAAATGTTTTTGTTATAGTTTCCAATAGAGGCCAACAAAAGCAGGAAATTACACTTAATTAATGATTCAAAGGAGGTTACCGGATATGGATCATTTTCGCTCTGCCACCTGGTCTTTGAGTCACGTTTTATCACTAGGGCTATGTATCACCTCTAAATCCTCAACTAGTGCGGTCAAAAATATTGACTTACTGATGAATACTGATTTTGAATATTTAAACAGTTTCAATGGTAATTCTCTACAGTATCGACAGACTGGTACCAGCTGTACGTTCTCACTCTCTCATATTGTTAATGCTTACTACAGTCATTCTGCTGCTCTCTGCTAGAAACAAAGAAAAGTCGTCGTCATGTTATAGCACGGTTATCTTGTTTATCTTTAAATAAAACACATACGCCCTCAACATCAATTGTTCAAAAGTGATATTGAATGTCATTATTTTTCAAGGTATTGTATCAAAGTTAGAAACTTTATTAATATAACAGCACTAACCTAAACCAATCTGATGCCCTCTTTTGTGTAGATTCAGAGATTTTTACCAATTTCTTTGAACATTAACGCCCCAGCTCTGATTGTTTATCTCACAAAAGGAGCCTACAAAAGTACATCTTGTAATAAATACATTTAAACTAGAATTACTGCCTTGTGCTTGTACACCTCCACGAACCAGTCAAGTTGCAGTTACAGTTTCCATCCATGTGTGTGAAAACATGGATGCTTCACACACAGAAGATCTATACAGTCAGCACAGTTTCAAGATTAGAGTCACCAATTCAGTATCTGACCAAATGTCTCCCCTTCTGTTCCTGAGATATGACGCTGAATAATGGCCGGAAAAGTGTTTTTGAGTTATGGCCAATACATGTTTCGGGATATCACAGTGACGCTGACCTTTGACCACCAAATTCCAATGAACCTATCCTTAAGTTCAAGTGAAGGTTTGTACCAAATTTGAGGAAACTCCCTCAAGGCCTTCTCCACACATCAGGTTCAGGAAAATGCAAAGGACAAGGTCTCAGTGGCCTTTGACCTTTGACCGACAAATTCTAACCAGTTCATCCTTGACCCAAAGTGGATGTTTATGCCAAATTTAAAGAAATACTCTCAAAGGTTTTTCTTGGATATCACGTTCACGAGAATGAGACAGACGAGGTTACCTTGACCTCTGACTTTTGACCACCAACATGTAGTCAGTCCATTATTGAGTCCAAGTGAACATTTGTCCCAAATTTAAAGAAATTCCTTCGAGGCACTCTTTAGATATAATGCTACCGAGAATGGGACCAACAGAAAACCCCAAAACGATTTTCGCCAGTTAAGAGGCATAACACAAATCAATATTTTCTAAAATGCCCGTTTGGAGAAATCTATTAAATACAACAGTCCTACATACTGAAACAAAATGTTAGAAGGCTGAACTGAAGGTATGGTGTAAAGTTAAGAGTGGGTTAATTTAGCTCTGGCCTGATCTAAACACCTTTCCCCCATAACTTGCGTTGACCTTGACATAAAAGTCATTTTAAAATTCATAACCTTTCCATTAATCCTCTCCTAAGCATCAATAAAATGTGGCAAGGTCTCATCATGGCTCACACTTTTCTCAGAAACCTTCCATCTCATCATTTACATTTCAGAGTTTAGAGTGGGCGCAGAGCATTTTGGAGTCAAGTGTTGGTATTGAGAGCTACCGTCTGATTTTTGGCTGCGGCTGCATGCCTGAGGCCTTACTGTCATAAAACTCACTCTAATCAATTAAAGCATACAGCTGCAGTGTGTTGAGCCGATCGTGTTTCCCACTCAGAGCACCTGCTATCAGCCGTGATCACAGCTCTCTGCGGCTGAAAACCCACTGACTCACACCCGCCTCGCAGTTGGCCCGTCCACTGACAGGGCATCAACACACACACACACACACACACACACACACACACACACACATATATCGGCTTACACAGCGGTGTGCGTGCCAACAGCTAACACGCTCCTCCACGCACAGCCTCACAAACTTTGTCATTTTATTTTCGTGCCCGTCACAATTTCACACGTCTTTTCCAGGCGTGGTTGGTTAATCTCTCGCGGGGCGAGCGCCTGCGGGTCAGCGGGGCCGCGGCATGCCAGGCCGAGACCGTCACGACCCCTAAAAAAACATGTGAGCCAAGGTGAAGCTCGCTCAGCATTCTGGGTGCTTTCTTGGTTCTGCGACAAAACTTCAGGCGATATTTCCAGGAGCTTTTCTTAGACAGGATCGAATGACTCTAAACATAAAGTGAAGAAGAAGAAGAGGCCACATCAGCGTGAGGAAGACTGAAAACATGACACATACAGTCATATTGGTACATGATTTATAACACACGTTTCACTGTATTTGGTTCAAAGACAGTTTTACCAAAAATTAATTGAACTAATTGTGTAACAGGTGAACAACACTGTTCTATTTCTAGATATAAAATCATGTAAAATTTTAGGACAGTGAAAGTTTTTCAGTCT
>CM048917.1:1129312-1131812 GCA_026686955.1 Epinephelus cyanopodus
TTTCTCCCAATTTAATGTCCAAAAATGTTTATGGGCCCAGCTATTAGAGTTTTCAAGCCATCATGTGATTTTAAGTTTAGCATATTTTGGTATTTTCAAACAAGGAATCTAAGAAATATGCTTGACCTTATCTATATCTATATCTATATCTATCTATATATACAAATGTATATATATACAAAAGGTGTCATATGACTGCAGTAAAAGCTGCAGGTCTACCTCCAAGTTTGTGCAGGTGCACTGTCATGCTTCCATGCGTCTTAGCAACAAACTGCTAGTCAACTTTTTTTGTATTTTAGCGACATTACAAACTTAACGGATGTAGACCGTTTGCAGAGCAGTTGTGCTGCAGAATATATCTCTTTATTGGCCACACCTGCAGCGCACAAGCAGCATAGGGTTGTGTGAGTCACAGGCAAAAAAAGACAATGAGCTCCGCTTTGGGACTGTATAGGATTGTTCCTGGCAAGAGACAAATGCAGACAGGGTTTGTTATGGAAGCTAGCGAACAAATTAGTTGCCCATATCAACTATCAGTTAAATTGTGAAGATGATCATCGTTCAGAAGCAAGTGAATTCCAGCTAACATTAGATTCATATTCACATATCTTTCCCTTGATGAAGGGGTGATGAAAAATCCTCCACCTCATCATTTACGTAAGACTGACCACTCTATCTATGCTATTGTTTGACACGTACGCTAGAATGGCAATCTGGTTTAGGGCTGCACCCTGAGAGTCAGAGACCCCTCAGTCGACTGAGATTGCTTCAAGTCCTGCAGTCCTTTTTTGTCGATTTTTAATTGCAAGTCAGTGTGCAGTGTCGGCTACTTCTGGGGACAGTTTGATCCGCACATTTTGCTGCAGCGTGAGCTCTCTCCACTTTCACGCTGCTCTTCAATACAGGCAGCTGAGGACACAGAGGATGCTGCCTGGAGGTGAAGAGGCTTTGTGCGGTCAGGCTCCAAGATAACATTATCTCCTGTCATCTGCGTAGAGGTGGTGAATTTACAGCTCACAGCAACTTAGTAATAGTAACAGATAACATCCCACAATTAACCACACCCCCATCCTCCGTTTGAGAAAGAACATGAACTGAAAAACAGAAGGTGAGAGTAGCTGAAGTGGCTCTAAAGACCTCATATTAGATTATTATTATTAACCTGAGATGGAGATAATTCAGTATTTTCTAGACAATTTTATAAACTAAACAATAACTTAATTATTCAGGAAAATATTCTTTAAATCAGTGGATAATGACAGTAATTGTTGGTTGCACCTTTTGTGCTACAATATTTTTGTCATTTTATGGATTTAAGGTTAATTTCAAAAAGTAAGATATCAAAAACAGCCTGTTTCTTACTGAAGAGAGCAAAGGAAAGCTTTAAAACAATAATCAAGGGAAAGGACCGGAGGACATTTAAAGACAAATTAAGAGTAGACAAAAGAAAATGCACGATAGTCTGGTTTTAAGACATATCACTCCTTTTTTACAACTTTAAATTTCAGACGTTTGAGGGCCAGAGGACACCCTGATGCCCCCCTTGTGGATAAACACAGTATGCCCTGTGTATGTACGTACTGTATATGTGAGGATATCCATCAGTCTCGGCACATGAATCACAGTAAAAGCCTCCCGTCTGTGGGACTCTAGAGAATAATCTGGCCCAGCAGTTTGTCTTTTCTCTGCAGTTACTACTCATCGCTGTGAAACACCCTCATGCTTTGGGAGTAGAGTCAGCGCTTGTTAAAAACAAGGATTACCTCACCGATTCTGCACGGTAAAGAGGCCGAGCGCTCCGACAGAGACATTCTTTCCAGTTTACTGTCGGGACGGTAATGAGCTCAATGACGACGACTCAGAGCCAGAACACAGAGACTTTATGGAGGTTAAAGATGCTGCTGTCTTTGGAAACAACCTTTAGACAACAACTCTGTCTGTTCACGTCTCCAGAGACTGAAGCTGTTCTGGAGGCTGGTGGTTAATTCTGGCACCTGATTCTGATTTAGTGTAAGGAGGCTTTGCCACCAATGACCCGGGCATGGATCTGAGTACACATGACCCTAAAGTGCAGTTTGTTAGAGGTGATTCTGATAATAACAACAATAATAATAATACTTCTATAATAACCATGGAACCTCGATATTTTCTGATATAGTTATCGTACCTTGAAAATCTGATGCCCTTCCAACCCCTGGTGTGAACACTGTGTACCGTAACCTGGCACGATCTGTCAGTGCACTTGAAGAAATGGTTGCTAGTATGGCTCATGTGTATTCGGGTACGATTCCCATTACATGTGAAAAGCAACTGTACAAGTTGAGCAGCTATAGCTCAGGAGGCCATCTGCTACTTAAAGATCGGCCGTTCAATCCGCCAAGCTTCCAAACAGTTAACGAACGAGCAGTTCAATTCCTGGCTCGTCTACTCCACTTGTGGAAGTATCGTTAGGCAGGATACTGAACCGCCAAATTGACTGAGTAGCAGGTGTCATAGTGTA